>CM041786.1:116343467-116388474 GCA_023375725.1 Nephotettix cincticeps | reverse complement strand
TTTGTTGTGTTTATGTTTTTTGTGTTTGTGTTTGTGTTTGTTGTATTTATGTTTGTTGTGGTTATGTATGTTGTGTTTGTGTTTGTTGTGTTTGTGTTTGTTGTGTTTATGTTTGTTGTGTTTGTGTTTGTTGTGTTTATGTTTGTTGTGTTTGTGTTTGTTGTGTTTATGTTTGTTGTGTTTGTGTTTGTTGTGTTTATGTTTGTTGTGTTTGTGTTTGTTGTGTTTTTGTTTGTTGTGTTTGTGTTTGTTGTGTTTGTGTTTGTTGTGTTTGTGTTTGTTGTGTTTGTGTTTGTTGTGTTTGTGTTTGTTGTGTTTGTGTTTGTTGTGTTTGTGTTTGTTGTGTTTGTGTTTGTTGTGTTTGTGTTTGTTGTGTTTATGTTTGTTGTGTTTGTGTTTGTTGTGTTTGTGTTTGTTGTGTTTGTGTTTGTTGTGTTTGTGTTTGTTGTGTTTGTGTTTGTTGTGTTTGTGTTTGTTGTGTTTATGTTTGTTGTGTTTGTGTTTGTTGTGTTTGTGTTTGTTGTGTTTGTGTTTGTTGTGTTTGTGGTGTTTGTGTTTATGTTTGTTGTGTTTGTGTTTGTTGTATTTATGTTTGTTGTGTTTATGTTTGTTGTGTTTGTGTTTGTTGTGTTTATGTTTTTTGAGTTCGAGTTTGTTGTGTTTGTGTTTGTTGTGTTTATGTCTGTTGTGTTTGTGTTTGTTGTGTTTGTGTTTGTTGTGTTTATGTTTGTTGTGTTTGTGTTTGTTGTGTTTGTGTTTGTTGTGTTTATGTTTGTTGTGTTTGTGTTTGTTGTGTTTGTGTTTGTTGTGTTTATGTTTGTAATTTTAAAATTGCAAATAAAAAGTTTCAAGACTTAAAGTCTTAACAAGACTTAAAGTCCTCTTAGCAAGACTTAAAGTCCCAATTGTATCATGTTAATAAGGTTTTAATGTTAATGTAAATTCATTAGGTCGTGGTTTACTGGGTGAAGCAATGTAATTTTAAAATTGCAAATAAAAAAGTTTCACAAATTTTAACTTAAATGTGATAAGTTTTGCATCTTTTATGTCTTCTAATATCGCATGACTGGCCTCACTGATAGTTCAATAAATGCTTATGTTTGTTGTGTTTATGTTTGTTGTGTTTGTGTTTGTTGAGTTTGTGTTTGTTGTGTTTATGTTTGTTGTGTTTGTGTTTGTTGTGTTTTTGTTTGTTGTGTTTGTGTTTGTTGTGTTTGTGGTGTTTGTGTTTGTGGTGTTTGTGTTTGTTGTGTTTATGTTTGTTGTGTTTGTGTTTGTTGTATTTATGTTTGTTGTGTTTATGTTTGTTGTGTTTATGTTTGTTGTGTTTATGTTTGTTGTGTTTATGTTTGTTGTGTTTGTGTTTGTTGTGTTTATGTTTGTTGTGTTTGTGTTTGTTGTGTTTGTGTTTGTTGTGTTTATGTTTGTTGTGTTTGTGTTTGTTGTGGTTATGTTTGTTGTGTTTGTGTTTGTTGTGTTTATGTTTGTTGTGTTTGTGTTTGTTGTGTTTATGTTTGTTGTGTTTGTGTTTGTTGTGTTTATGTTTGTTGTGTTTGTGTTTGTTGTGTTTGTGGTGTTTGTGTTTGTTGTGTTTGTGTTTGTTGTGTTTGTGTTTGTTGTATTTATGTTTGTTGTGTTTATGTTTGTTGTATTTATGTTTGTTGTGTTTATGTTTGTTGTGTTTATGTTTGTTGTGTTTATGTTTGTTATGTTTGTTGTGTTTGTGTTTGTTGTGTTTGTTGTGTTTGTGTTTGTTGTGTTTATGTTTGTTGTGTTTGTGTTTGTTGTGTTTATGTTTGTTGTGTTTGTGTTTGTTGTGTTTGTGTTTGTTGTGTTTGTTGTGTTTGTGTTTGTTGTGTTTATGTTTGTTGTGTTTGTGTTTGTTGTGTTTATGTTTGTTGTGTTTGTGTTTGTTGTGTTTATGTTTGTTGTGTTTGTTGTGTTTATGTTTGTTGTGTTTGTTGTGTTTATGTTTGTTGTGTTTGTGTTTGTTGTGTTTATGTTTGTTGTGTTTGTTGTGTTTATGTTTGTTGTGTTTGTTGTGTTTGTGTTTGTTGTGTTTATGTTTGTTGTGTTTATGTTTGTTGTGTTTGTTGTGTTTGTGTTTGTTGTGTTTATGTTTGTTGTGTTTGTGTTTGTTGTGTTTATGTTTTTATGTTTGTTATGTTTGTTGTGTTTGTGTTTGTTGTGTTTGTGTTTGTTGTGTTTATGTTTGTTGTTTTTGTATTTGTTGTGTTTATGTTTGTTGTGTTTGTTGTGTTTGTGTTTGTTGTGTTTATGTTTGTTGTGTTTGTGTTTATGTTTGTGTTTGTTGTGTTTATGTTTGTTGTGTTTATGTGTTTATTGTGTGCGTGATGCAAGAGTGTGCATTTACTAGGCTGTAAAATAATCTTAACCCGCAAGATTTAAATTCCCAATTGTATCATATTAATAAGGTTTTAATATTAATGTAAATTCATTAAGTCGTGGTTTACTGGGTGAAGCAATGTAATTTTAAAATTGCAAATAAAAAGTTTCACAAATTTTAACTTAAATGTGATTAGTTTTGCATCTTTTATGTCTTCTAATATCGCATCACTGGCCTCTCTGATAATTCAATAAATGCATTTTCTGGTCGTAACACAACAATCACAAACACAACAAACATAAACACAACAAACACAAACACAAACACAAACACAACAAACATTAACACAACAAACACAAACACAACAAACACAAACACAACAAACATAAACACAACAAACACAAACACAACAAACATAAACACAACAAACACAAACACAACAAACATAAACACAACAATCATAAACACAACAAACATAAACACAACAAACACAAACACAACAAACACAAACACAACAAACACAAACACAACAAACACAAACACAACAAACACAAACACCACAAACACAACAAACATAAACACAACAAACACAAACACAACAAACATAAACACAACAAACATAAACACAACAAACACAAACACAACAAACATAAACACAACAAATACAAACATAAACACAACAAACACAAACACAAACACAACAAACATAAACACAACAAACACAAACGCAACAAACATAAACACAACAAACACAAACACAACAAACATAAACACAACAAACACAAACACAACAAACATAAACACAACAAACACAAACACAACAAACACAAACACAACAAACACAAACACAACAAACATAACAAACATAAACACAACAAACATAAACACAACAAACACAAACACAACAAACATAAACACAACAAACACAACAAACATAAACACAACAAACACAAACACAACAAACATAAACACAACAAACACAAACACAACAAACATAAACACAACAAACACAAACACAACAAACATAAACACAACAAACATAACAAACATAAACACAACAAACATAAACACAACAAACACAAACACAACAAACATAAACACAACAAACACAAACACAACAAACATAAACACAACAAACACAAACACAACAAACACAAACACAACAAACATAAACACAACAAACACAACAAACATAAACACAACAAACACAAACACAACAAACATAAACACAACAAACACAAACACAACAAACACAAACACAACAAACACAAACACAACAAACATAAACACAACAAACACAAACACAACAAACACAAACACCACAAACACAAACACAACAAACATAAACACAACAAACATAAACACAACAAACACAAACACAACAAACACAAACACAACAAACATAAACACAACAAACACAAACACAACAAACATAAACACAACAAACACAAACACAACAAACATAAACACAACAAACATAAACACAACAAACATAAACACAACAAACACAAACACAACAAACACAAACACAACAAACACAACAAACACAAACACAACAAACACAACAAACATAAACACAACAAACATAAATACAACAAACACAAACACAACAAACATAAACACAACAAACACAAGCTAACAGAAAATATTTTAAGTATGAAAATAGTTTAAGCGCGTTGTTTTTGTGTTTATGTTTGTTGTGTTTATGTTTGTTATGTTTGTTGTGTTTGTGTTTGTTGTGTTTGTGTTTGTTGTGTTTATGTTTGTTGTGTTTGTTGTGTTTGTGTTTGTTGTGTTTATGTTTGTTGTGTTTGTTGTGTTTGTGTTTGTTGTATTTATGTTTGTTGTGTTTATGTTTGTTGTGTTTATGTTTTTTGAGTTCGTGTTTGTTGTGTTTGTGTTTGTGTTATTTATGTTTGTTGTGTTTGTGTTTGTTGTGTTTGTGTTTGTTGTGTTTATGTTTGTTGTGTTTGTGTTTGTTGTGTTTGTGTTTGTTGTGTTTATGTTTGTAATTTTAAAATTGCAAATAAAAAGTTTCACAAATTTTAACTTAAATGTGATTAGTTTTGCATCTTTTATGTCTTCTAATATCGCATCACTGGCCTCTCTGATAATTCAATAAATGCATTTTCTGGTCGTAGGTGGAACACGACAGGTGTTGCAGTAGTACATTTCTACTCAAGGTGGTACAGACATTTGCCATCTGTGACCTGTCTAGACACCACGTCGTGTCTGCTTACAAACATTCCCTTCCCCCGAATAAAAACAATTAAGTTTCTGTTCAGTAATTTAATTTCGTTGCGCTTAAACTATTTTCATACTTAAAATATTTTCTGTTAGCTTTTAATAGGTGTTTTTGATACAGTTTAAAAGTTTTAAATTAATTAATCTGTTGTGGTTTTATTCTTTCTGAATCGTGCATTTTATTTATTTTCAAATTTAATAAGGCTTTTTTCGATTGTTTTACAATTTAGACTTAGCCACATTTGTATTTTATATTTCGCGGGTTTGGCAGTCATAGCTAAATGAATAGTGTACTGGATTCCCACCCAGTAGAACTCCCAGTAGAATCCCGATCATATTACAAATTAGTTTGTTTCTTAGACAGTCGAAGTGCTGTCTTAAAATTTTGTGTTTGTTGTGTTTGTGTTTGTTGTGTTTGTGTTTTTTGTGTTTGTTGTGTTTGTGTTTGTTGTGTTTGTTTTTGTTGTGTTTGTGTTTGTTGTGTTCGTGTTTGTTGTGTTTGTGTGCGTGATGCAAGAATGTGCATTTACCAGGCTGTAAAATGATCAAAAGTAACATGGTGTAAGGTGATATAGCCTGTCTCAATACACTCATTTCCTACAGAGGCCACATATTCAGAAAGGTATTAACAATTATACTATGTTTTGTATTTCCCAACGAACCTAAACCTAATAAATCTGTTTTGTAAATCGCTGCAATGCGCGACGGGTAACATTCATTGCTAGTTCATTGCTAAAAATGTTTTATGAATAACATATTGTCTATTTACATTCAAATATCTTTATTACTGTTTGATTTCCATAAGGTGTTTTCATCTTGATATGTAGGTGTAATTTAACCCGCAAGACTTAAAGTCCCAATTGTATCATGTTAATAAGGTTTTAATGTTAATGTAAATTCATTAGGTCGTGGTTTACTGGGTGAAGCAATGTAATTTTAAAATTGCAAATAAAAAAGTTTCACAAATTTTAACTTAAATGTGATTAGTTTTGCATCTTTTATGTCTTCTAATATCGCAAAACTATAATGTTCTCCAAAGTTCATCTAAATAAATATCATTTAATCATTTATTGTTTCAAAAATAATCATCCCATTTCTGAAAATAAAAACAAGAGAGACAAAGTTAAATTAATTGTTTGAATTGTATGGGGGGAAACACCCCCCCCCCCCCCGGTAATACCAAGCTTTTTTGAGTTGGTTCTTTTGGGTGATTTGACCTTACACTTCATACCAAGTTTCATGGAAAACGGTTAAAAAATAAGGAAGAAATTGATTTTTTAATATTCTCCATAAGAATAACATTGGACGCTTTCAGACAACGTACTGTGTTTATCATGGACAGTAAATTTAACTTTTCTCTGGAACCGTTAGTCGTAGACAAATAATTCTAGATACTAATTTGTTTAGTTTTTTAAGCTGGTTTCAATGGTACCAGTCAAGTTATACTTTACTTTTATTGTTTTCGCTGAATATTTAAAAATTTGATTTTTTTGACATTTAAAAGCCCATAACTTTTGAACCGTCATTTTTACAGATATGCGGGTGGTGTCAAATTATTTAGTACTCTGTACACTATAAACTGTCAAATTTTAATCAAAATCGTTAGAGCCGTTTTTGAGAAAATTGGATTTTTCACGTTTTTTAAGGGTTTTTAGGGGTGAACTACCCTTAAAAATCAAAAATTCAAAAAAATGAAAAAAACGCCTGGAGATACGGTGACTATATATATACATACCAAATTTCATCTAAATCGGACCAACGGGGTAGGCTGTGGCACTGTACACATCCAGACACACACACGGACACACGGACGGACAGACATCACGTCAAAACCCACTTTTTTGGATTCAGGGGACCCCAAAACGGATATATCCACCCTCAACTCAAATTCGAAAATTTTGACGAAAACAATACTTTCTCCATATACTATGTATAAGGGGAGAAAGTAAAAGGTCAATTTTTCATTCGAAATTTGAGAAAATTGACAAACATCGTGCTCCTGAAAACAATTTTTTTTGTCTTGTCTAGTCGAGTGTCACATCTGCTCGTACTCAACCCCGCTCTGGGGAGCCTCAGAATCAAAATGAAAAAGAATTTGCATCTGTCATAAAAAGACAATTTGTTGCATGTTGGGTCTGCCTTTTCAGACGCACTGCAAAGGGTTTTTTTGTTGATTTAAACATTTTAAATGTGCCCAGTCTGTACATGTTTGAAATTTGCACATATATATTAATACCAGTCATTATAATTTTTAAATAATACACATGATAGCAATACTAGATTCAATTGAATAAAAATTGCAAAATTGTCCTTAAGGACAATTTTGCACAACAACATAGGCAATAATTTTGTGAAAACAAGATGTGACGGTGTCTCGTTATCTGAGCACGTTTTGGTTGGTCGGCAGCGGTGATCTAGTGATAAGAGGGTCCTTCGTTCGCCGCTGCGAGACACGCGCGCTCAGATCGCCATCGCCCGAACTACGCAACGACGATATCGAAAGGGTTAGTTCGTGATATGCCGTCGGGAGTGAAACACCGCAGGATGCCCCTACCGTGCCGACATCTTGTACCTCTGTATGACCCTCAGGCGTAAGTGTCCAACCAAACCAAGTATTGTTTCTCGCTTGGTCCAAGGCATCTGTCTTATTGGATCTGGAGCAAGTGCCCCCCCCCCATAATAAATTTCGTTAAATTAACCCAGTAACATTTTATTTTGTTTTCTTTTACGTGCATCGTGTTAAGTATATCCAAGTATAGGTATATGTACATGTTATTTTCCGATTGTAAACTTAAAGTCCGAACTGTGTAGGGTGGTTTTCCTGCACGGCGACGTCGACCCGACGAACTTTATTAAATTTATTTCTATTCATTAAACTTTATATTCAACCTGTGCTGGGCTTGTGGACACCTGCCTGACATCTCAACCTTGAGAGTAATATGTTAGTACTATACCTTTTCAAATAAATTAAGCCCAACTAATTTCGTTACTCCCTTGCTTCCACACATCGAACCAGTCGGGATAAAGAGGTACCGTACAAAAAACACATACACATATATAGGTCAATAATTAATCCCCCCCGTCACAATAGCGCCCGAACAAAATAGTTTTTTACGACAATATGAGTGTTAAATCAGAGATAAAGCGTTATGTAGTGTAAAAAGTAAAAGTTTTCGTGAAAAGTGAAAATAGTAAATACCCCCATCGCAGCAGTCCTGCGTACTCAGCGAATTTCCAAATCAATAATAT
Source organism: Nephotettix cincticeps (assembly GCA_023375725.1). Taxonomy (NCBI): domain Eukaryota; kingdom Metazoa; phylum Arthropoda; class Insecta; order Hemiptera; family Cicadellidae; genus Nephotettix; species Nephotettix cincticeps. The sequence goes on along the minus strand of CM041786.1, from coordinate 116,380,634 downwards.
AATAATAATAGTAATAATAATTGACAAGTTTTATACAAATCTGTCAATAAACATGAAAATTATTTGCCTATTCTCCATATGATTAAAATGGGAAAAGAGTATGCAGGTTTGCTGCTGTGAGGAACACTGAAAGTAGGCATTTCTACCATAAATGATTTTTATCTTAACATTTATACCAACTTTCATCAACATCTGTCCATAAATAAAGGAGTTTGCCTATTCACTATATGATTAATATGGGAAAAGAGTATACAGGTTTGCTGCCAAGATAAACACATAAACTATGATTTGTAAGCATAAATAGATAGATCTCAAGCACATGAAGCTAAATTTCAAGTTTTATCCAAAAAAAATGATTAATATTGGAAATATTAATTTTTCCCTATCCTCCATAAGATTAACATTGGAGCCCCACAATACAACATACTGTGTTTAGATTTTTTAATATCTCAGTAACCATTGGAGATAGAGGAAAACTTTAAGGAACTTAATTATGTAGTTTTTTAAGCTGATTCCAATGGTGAAATATAAAATTATAAATTTTCAAAAATTCCATGTGAAAAACGCAAAAAAAACCCATTTTGGGGTACAAAACCCCCCAAAACTACCCGTTTCTATTGACCGATAAATACATGTCTCTGCTAAATTTGGTCTCGATCGGACCATTTTTACGAGAGTTATCGTGTTCACAGACACACACACACACGCATATATATATATATATATATATTAAACTAATATATATATATATATATATATATATGAACAAAATTATTTTAGTTACAAATCATCATTTTATGCTCAAACAGAAGGACTGGCAATGGGATCACCTCTGTCAGGTCTTCTAGCTAATATTTATATGAATAATTTAGAATCGGAAAAAATAATAAATAATTTGAACCCTTACAAAAACAACATAATATACTGGTACAGATACATAGACGACATAATTTGCCTTTTCGATGGATCAGAAGAAGAATCCGACAACCTTTTAAATTATCTGAATTCAATCTCAAACACAATACAATTTACAAAAGAAACACAAACCAACACAATTAACTTTCTGGACATTACAATAATCAATGAACATTCAAAACATACTTTTAAAATCTTTAGAAAGCCAGTCGCAACAGATTGTATAATCCCAGCCAATTCCAACCACCCTTGGCAGCAAAAGATGTCAACACTTCACACCATGATACATAGACTTGTCAACGTCCCTATGAAAAAATCAAATTTCAATGAAGAAAAAGACACAATAAAATACCTTGCTATTAAAAACGGATACAAACCCACCCTAATCGACAATATGATGAGGAAGAAATTAAAAAAGATTAAAGAAAACAAACAAAAACCTGTAAACCAACAATACGAAAACAAACGAAATCCAACATATATATGTTTACCGTACAACACAAAATTTAACAGAGCAATACGTAAAACATTTAATAAAACTAACTACAGAATGAGCTTCAAAACAAGAAATAACACCTTTGACCTTATCACTAAAAAAATAAACAGAACCACTCACACTACCAATAATTTTGACAAATCAGGAATATACCAAATAAACTGCCCACAATGTGACATGTTTTATATTGGACAAACTGGCCGAACATTCACAACCAGATACAAAGAACATGTACAAGCTTTTAATTCAAAAACTACACAAGCATGAAATCAAATGTAGCCGAACATATGATAAAGAACCATCACAATTTTAAAAGTTTACAAGATGACCTTGATATAATTGAATTTGGAACAAAGAGCACGAAATTAGACGTAAAAGAAGAATTACACATTTTCAAAAACTACAAAACACAACCCAACAGGTTAATTAATAAAATGCAAACACACACAAAAAAATATTATATTAGAAAAAATTATACAACTACACCCCAGGACTACATGAAAATCAGCTGCTGATAAAGATATCAAACATTTATTTATATTTAACTATAATTTTAATATAGGTTAAGTGAACTTATGAAAATGTCCTTAGGGTACGAAACATGTCGGTTTAATAAATTTCAATAAAAAAAAGGGTACTGTGTTTTTAAATGTTTTTTACATTAGTAACAATTATAATTGTAGCCCTCCTTACCTTAAACAAGAAGATAATATATATATATATATATATATATATATATATATATATATATATATATATATATATATATATTATATATATATATATACATTTTAAGGACTATTGTTTTTGGACTCTGGGCATCTAAAGAAGAAAAAATAACATGGTCCCGGGCTTAAGTCTCGCCATGAGACCTACGGTAATAGCTTCTTCCCTATGGGAAATTCGCTAAAAGCAGTGAAAGTGAAATGAGCTCTAATGACAAAGTAACAAGCCCTAAACATTCCCTTAGTTGGGTATATATAGGCTAAAAAAACATGCGTTAGTAGATGAAATGTTAACACGAGGTTTACCTCAAAAAGGTTCGGTTCAAGAGATGTGTGTGAAACTATGTGAATACATCGCTCACCACGAATCTTGACAACACCACATGGCACCGAGCGAATCAGAGCCACCACAGCAACACTCACCTTAACCACTGCGACCACTTTAGCGACCACTGCAGCAACTACAGCAGGCCAGCAAACTACCCCTGAGACTGGACAACCCGGGAGACTGTAATACAACCACATTCAGGTACCAGAAAACTACGGCCCACCAATCCCTCAGTCAACAACAGGTAAATGTGTGATTTAGTTCGAAAGTGGGGATTGAATAAATTTGACGGAGTGGAAGGTGTCGTAGGGTTTCTAGAACGGTTAACAGAACTCAAAACCGCTTACGGCTTTACAGAGGAACCAGGAATTAGTAGCGATACCTGAACTCCTTAAAGGTAAAGCTTTACTATGGTATTGTAATAACAAACAGGATTGGTTACTTGGGAAGGTTTTATCTCAGACCTCCAAGGAACCTTCCTCCCTCTCGATTATTTAAATATTTTAGAAGATGACACCTGAAAAAGAACACAAGGACAAGACGAGTCAATCACTGATTTCACCACTGTCCTGCGAACTGAAATGAGGCGACACGTGGGGTTTTCACCCTCAAAAACAGTTAGAAATGATTTATCGTAATATAAAACCAGAATACAAAAGCTTTATTAGAAAGAGAGATTTTACAACATTACATGAACTACATAATTTTGTGTAATTATTTACTGTATAATATCACTGGAGCACTCTGCAAGTTAAAAAAAGTTATCGGTTTTTACCCAAACAATGGTGACCGGATGGCTGCGTTTCACTCAGTTCATTTGTCAACAATTAATTTTGACACTATGCAACATAAAAAAAAACTATTCACCTTCAAGATTAAAGTTGTATGGTAGTGAGTGCCATAAACACTTTACACATTCAATTTGAGCCACATAAAAATAATGTTTAGCAAAATTATTGATCATTATTTAACTGTGGGGTGAGAAGGAAAACATATATTACTAAATATAGAATGAATATTTCTAATTCAACCCTTATTCCCATGACTAACTTTTATATCACTTTTATAGACTCAAGATTGAACACAGCAAGAAATAATTCCTTCATAGAAATTCAAACCATTATCATTGCAATGATTATTCAATATCTTTTATTATTATAAGGTAATCAATTGCAATGATTTCATGTTGATATGATGTATGTTTTCTCAACACCAATCTTCTTAAAATACATCTTTTCAATGTGTTTTTCGTTATCTGACTTATAATAAGTATTGTTTAGTATTACATTAATAAGTGCATGACACAGGACACAGGTACACTGTGGAAGTATAATCAGGAGTTATCATGCTGAAGTTCCTGGCTAGGAGCTATATTTTATTTTCAAAAATCTCACAATCTGGAAAGAAAATTTAAGTGAGTAGAAACTTCTTTTAATTTTACTTTACTCACCGACGTAGATTATAAAAGAGCCTGGGTGTGTGAGTTAGACCAAACAAACATAGCAGTGATTAATCATAATATACAAGGTGATGCATTGATAAAAAATGTATCATCACTGGTGAAAACTGTTTCGCAACTCCCGATCCAAACCAGGACCTTCACTGATTCTAGTTTGGGGTCCATCACTATCATACCAACTGAGCCACCTGCAGTATATAGTACTTACATATTATTATTACTAAGGTCTCATTATAAAGGTTCATGAAAATTCTGTAATTAATGTTGAATAGGATAAAACATTGATTTAATATCACAAAACATTTTATAACAATGTTGAACAGATCTCTATGAAGTAAAACTTGAGTCCACATCATTTAGTTTGAGCCAGTCTGAGATATCAGCCACTACAGGATTGTTGAAGTCAAGCATTTCTGTCCTGTTCACTTCAATTTCAGCTTCCTGTCCAGCTGTAACATTAAATCATATTTAATTACAGTCATTTGTATTTTGTACTTTTTGTAAATTAATAGTAAAATCTTTTGTTATACTAGCTGGTATAACAAAAGATTTTACTAGTAGTTTACAGAGTAGGTTTTGAGGAGCATGGACGATGGAGGTTACCTCTGCAAGTGCTATGTAAGGTTCAATACTCGGCCTGGATCTCTGGAACGTCGCTTATGACAGCCTTCTGAGATCCGAGATGCCAGAGGAAACCATCTTAATTGGGTACGCCGATGATCAAGGTGCCGGATTCATGGTGAACAACAAACTAAGCTGGAGAGACCAGATCTTCTGTACGGCGGACAAGGCTTCTAAGGTAATCTCTTACCTTAGTAAGCTGATGACCAATGTCAGGAGTCCTCTGTCGAGTGGAAGACGTCTGTTGATGTCCGCAGTTCAGACCGTGCTCCTTTACGGGGCAGAGGTGTGGGCAGACGCTCCCACCATGAGGTGAGAGCATCAGTCGGTGGCTTACATCTAGCGATTGCGACTCGCCCGGATTCAGCGTCAAGCTGTGCTTGGGGCATGTTCTGCATATCGGACAGTATCCGAGCCTACCGTCCTGGTTGTCGCTGAAGTCATTCCTGTCAAACTTTTGGCAGGGGAGAGGAAGGCGATTTATCAGAGACAAGGTGAGATCGACAAGGATACTGCAAGACTTGAAGAGCGCTCACGAACCTTCCATCCAGCAGTGGCAAAACAGCTTGGAGCACGATGCCCGAGGACAATGGACTGCGTGACCCATATAGAGCAGGTCCAACCGATGGGTGGAACGGCGGCATGGCAAAGTGGATTACTTCCTCACTCAGTGTCTGACAGGCCACGGCTACTTGAAGTCATCCTGTGGGCAAAACCGGTTCACCGTATTGCACTTACTGCCTGGGTGTTCTCGACGATGCGGAGCACATTTTCTTCCACTGCCTCCGTTGGGAAAGGTCCCTGGAGGCTGCACCAAAACATGGTGTTTTTTCAGTTGATAAGGTCTGCCACAAGATCATTGAGGATAAGGTAAACTGGGATTGTTTGTCACAGTTCGTCCAGGGCGTCCTTCTAGAGAAGAAAAGCGATCTGGATCGCAAAGAGGCCCAAATCACCTAAACAAGGTGTGTGCCTGGACATGGAGTGAGCCCCAAGGGTGAAAGCCAAATTTAGGCCTAGCCTGTTGTAATACGTCAAACAGTTCCAGGTTAGAATCCTAAACAGTAGAGAATGTTTTTTAGTGGTTAACCCCGCTACTTAGGGGGCTCCCCCACATTACAACTTCAATTATATAAAAATTATAATCATTAAGTCCAGTTCTTAATGATAGAGATCTCATAATGCTTAAAAAATACTTTAAAACAATTGACTAAATGTTAAGAGCTAGGTATCACAGTCTCTTGATGATTTGAATTAATTTAAGTGTTTAAATTAGTGTTTATTAGACAGTTAAAAAAATAAAGCCATTTTGAGAGTCTTCACATGAATGACTTGACTTTCAATTTATTTCTGCCCACTGAACCAATATAACCTGTTCTGTTGACGTAGTGCACCATCTCCGCCAAAGTCTGGTTGTCCAAAGTTGCAGTGATAGTGACAGAGTGGTCAAAACTTCGCCGTTGTCTACCAGAGATTCGAGCTGTTGAGGGGAGTACATACTCTGACTCATGGAGGGGAGTGTCATCTGAACCAAACTCCTGTAAAATTGTTCATTAGTGTGTTAAAAAAATCAAACTGATAATTTTTTTTATTTTTATAGATTTTTAAATTTAGCCTATATTTTACCAAATAAATTTATGTTGTTTCAGCAATTAATTTAAACGAACCATAGATTTTATTGATTTTATTGAGTATATTTACGTAACAGAGTAAATGTTTTTTTGTTAAAATCACTAAATCCTTGGTGAGATTAATGTCATTTAATTTCATATAACTTATTATATTATATTTTAACATGATTTACAAATCTATAAAAATAAAATTAGAGTTTTGTCTGTACATTGCTCAGAATTATTCAGTTTTTAGTTATTTTTACTTTTCGTGCGTTAGAGAAGCCGAAACCGGTCTTATCTCAATTTTTGTCTGATTGTCTGTGACACTCCAGGAGGCATTTTACACTGTCTTCTCTGAAAACAATCTGATTACAATGAAACTTATTTCATGTTTTCTCTACATTCCAGAGAAGGTTTTTAAATGCTTGATATCGCCCGCCGCCCCTTGAAAAGTAAATAACAAGCATTTAAAACCCCACTTTTACGCAAAATTACTCGTATTTTGATTCAGTTTTCAATGAATAACCTACTGGTAATAATCAGCTGTCTTTGTAGTTTAAAGGTTCAATAGAAATAAAAACAAATAGCTGTCAGATCAATATTAGTTAGTTTATATTTGTCATTGATTTTTAACCCATTTTGAAATCATACTATATAAAAAAGTTATTTTAACGTATAACTAATTATAATGATGGTATGAATGTTCTAATCTATTTAATTGTAAAGTAATGCTAAATAATAAAGCTGGGTATTGATTTATTTTCTTTGTATTGATTTGTTTAGGATTTCAGGTTTACATTTTGGTATGATGATCCTTCTTTTTTAAACTAAATCTTACAACCCGTACAAAGGACGGGCTTACTGCTAGTGTATTAATAAATTTTTAGTCATAACTAACCAAACATTTTCCACGAATACAGAAAGCTGTTTTAGTAGTGTCTCCCTTAGTACAGTCAGTACCAAAGGGGAACCATCCATCTTCACCGTTCACAAGGTAGAAGCGATGAAGTACAGTCTCATCTTGACACGCAATACGACATGCTCGATCAGGATCCTCTGAAACAAAGAAAAATATATAACTATTATTGATCTAATAAAAATTTTATACCAAAATTAAATACATATCAACAACAATATCATGAACAAAATTTTTCTGTTGCAGCAAGTGCTGTATGTTAAAAATACAAAAAAATACTCTTGGATCCAAAATTCATGTTTTGGGGATCCTATGACAATCACTAAAACAAAAGGATTTTGAAATTCTGTAGGCGTATTATAAGTACCGGTAACTGGAAGGAAGAATCTAGGAAACGTATAAAACATATCTCACCAACTACAGGTGACAACTGCATCCCCATACCAGATAGTCTCCGTACTCTCTCACTGTACTGGGTGCAGATAACAGTAGCATACTCCAGTGTAGACTTTACTTTGCCACAAACCTGCAAATTACGGTTTATTTACTTTGTCTCCTTACAAATAATTACATTGTATATGATATGATGTATCATCTGCAATAGGGCGTAGTATCATAAACCTAGTTTTAGGGTCATTTACATCCTAGTTTTCATTTTATGGCATTTTAAATTTCTAATGTCAACCTTATGGGGAATAATATTGTTTACAAATTTTGTACAATCAAACCATTTGATTTCTTAAGCTATAGCTGTTAATTTACTTTCCATTAGCAATATGCTTTACTATCCAATTCCATCTGATTCATTCATTAATGTAAAACTAAGATATGTGCTGTACAAAATGAACAGATTTTTTCGCCACGATAATAGTTTGGTTTTTGGGGATTATGTATTTATATTTTTTATTTTCTATCTGATTAAAAGTCACACGTTTTTATATCTTAACCGAATAAAAAATAATTACAATGTTTATACATATTATTTTATTATAATAATCAGCTTTTGTATATCTAAATATATAAAGCAAAGTTGTAATCGAATTTTTAATCTAACAGATTACGCTAGTATTATTATAAAAAATACCGTGATTCATAAAATAATCTTTCCTACAAAAGCTGTATTACAGTCAGGTTTGGTTTGGGTTTAGGTTGGATTAGAAAACTTTGAATCAATCCACTCAGATTTATTTGTTTTGTAAGAATGTTATTAATATCGTTACCAGTATTGTTATTAACTATGCCTTGACCCAGAATATCTAATCTTTCACAACCAAGCCGTAATACTATTCGACTTCAGAACATGGCCGATCTTAAAGATAACATGTATTTACTGTAAGGCGTTACTAAGTTCGCTGGGTCAGCTAGTGTATGTATATGTATATATATATAGGTTTGCTGCTTTGAGGAATACTGAAAGTAGGCATTTATACCAAAACTATTTTTATTTTGACCATATACCAAGTTTTATCATAAATAAAGGCGTTTCTCTATTCTCCATAAAATTAACGTGGGAAAGAGTATGCAGGTTGTCTGCTGTGAGGAACACATAAACCATGATTTTTTTTAGCATAAACATATTGATCCTAGCCACATGAAGCTAAATACCAAGTTTCATCCAAAACCATTGGTTAATAAGGGAAATATTAATATTTCGTTATCCTCCATAAGACATTGCAGACCACTCTTTATACAAACAAAAATTTTAACCATAATAAATTTATACATATTTCATATTTTAATCTATACAAAAACGCATTTAAATTTATTTATCACTAGAGAAGAAATTCACAGCCATAATACATGAAATAAATCTAAAATTAATATACCACAACACAGGCTGACTAAATTTGGATCTTCTCACAGAGCCAGCTGTATTAAATTTTATAACAAACTAGATAAGTCTGCTCGAATTGCATCTTCTAATATTTTTAGGAAGAAAATTTTGCAGTGGCTATCAGTCAATCCTTTTAATTTGATTGACGAATTCTTAAATTGTGAAGTTGACTTAGTTTTTTAATTTAGATTTCCTTTTGTATAAAATATTTTGTCTAATTAATTGGTTTTCTTTTTGTATACAATATTTTGTCTAATTAATTTTATAGAATACTGTAATAATTTAAGAACTGTAATTGCAAATTTCTATACAACTGAACTGTGACTATGCTTATTTCACTGTACTGTGGTCAATGGCAATAAAGCATTTGTATTTGTATTTGTATTGGAGCCCCTGAATACGATGTATTGTGTTTAGATTTTTCAATATCTCGTTAACCATTGGAGATAGAGAAAAACGTTAAGGGACTATATTGTGTACCTTTTTGAGCTGATTCTAGTCGTGAAAATAAAATTTGAAATTTTTAAAAACTACATGGGAAAACGCAAAACACCCATTTTTCGGGTACAAAACCCCCCTAAACTACCCGTTCCGATTGACTGATATGTCTGGTTTACGAACTCGTCCGAGCAAATGTAGGAATACACGTCTACCAAATTTGGTCTTGACCGTACCATTTTTACGAGAGTTATCATGTTCACAGACACACACACACACACACACACACACATATATATATATATATATATATATATATATATATATATATATATATATATATACATATATATATGTATATATTAAATAATTATGCATAATTATTTACCTAATAATTATTATTAGCCCTCATTTACCAACTCAAATATATATATATATATATATATATATATATATATATTAATGTTAACGACTATTGTTTTTGGACCCTTGGCACATAAAGACGAAAAAATAACATTGTCCTGGGCTTAATTCTTGCCATGAGACCTACTGTAATAGCTTCTTCCCTATGGGAAATTCGCTAAAATGATTAAAGGAAGATTATTAGGGATATAGCTGGTGTCAGTTAACATAAAGTCAGATTTTACTGAACGTCAAAACAATTCCTTAGTTCAAATTATATGTGACATCCACCTATAAGCCTATGTTTTTGAACAAAATACTAAAAGCACTGAAGTAATATACTAAAAGCGCCCCAGTCAATCGTAGCTAGAAAACTGTGGATGAAAGAGAAATTTACAACATTGTAAGTACTCTAAGAATGTCAAAGTGTGAAGATATTTTTGGATTCTCAAACAAATTAGTGATACAGGTGTCTCCATTTTATAATAAAGCCATTAACTTATATAATTAATCAATGTTAGACATCTTCACTCTTTCCACAGTATTTAAAAGTGTCTAAAAGTATACCTTAATACAAGAAGGGTGATCGAAATTCTATTGACAGTTGTAGAAAAATTACTATAGTATCAGTTTTTTTTCAAAAATTGTGTTAAAAGACAGTTGTTGGGATTTTTTATAAGTATGAAATACTCTCAGACAGCCAATTTCTTTTTTGCCCGGGTTATTCTAAATTTAAAGCCCTAGATAATGTGGTGACTAAAATCTCCACATTATCTCCCCACAGGGTTCAGTCCTGGGCCCTTTGTTATTTATATTATACATTAATGACCATCCTATTAATTTAGATTGTGATTGTGATTGTGTATATGCAGACAAAAAGCATATGTGTATTGGTGCTAGTAAAGGGGGGTTGTTTAAATGATGTGATAAACCATATTAACAGAGCAAATGCCTCTGCCAATCTGTGGTTCGATTCAAACTTTAAAAAAATAAATAACTAAAAAACAAAACGGTAAACAGTAAAACGGAAATGATAATATTTACTTTGAGACAAATTGAATAATACAACATGGCTAAGTCAGTAAAGCTTCTCGGTGTTACTCTTGACCAAAAATTACTATGGGAGGAACATACCAATAACTTGTCCAAAAAATTGGCTAGAGTTTGTTATTTATTGAGAAAACTAAAGACTTGTGTAAGCCAAGAGCTAATGAAAATTTCCTATTTTAGCTTCTTTCATTCAAATTTGTTATTTGGTAATATGTTGTGGGGAGGTAGTACTGGGGCAGAAAGAGTTTTTTTTGTGGAAAAAGAAAGCAATACAAATTTTGTTTGGTTTAGGGTCTAGGGATAGCGTTAGCATTTATTTCTCTACACTACAAATTATGACTGTGCCATGTATTTTCATCTTTCAAAATTTAATTTATTTTAAGGAAAATATCAGAGACTTAGGCTGTTTTAGTGGCGTTCATAGTTATCAAACAAGAAATTCAAAAAAATTTGCTTTACCAATCCCTAGATTTAAAAAATTTGCCAAGAGCCACAAATATCAACAAATAATAAAATTTTTTAACAAAATATCAGAACCATTTAAATCGTCAGATTTAAAGTAATTTAAAATTAGGATTCATTATGTTATTGGCTTACTAGTCACACATTCTACTCAGTAAAGGATTTTTTAGACTGTCATATGTAATGTTTTATGTACGGTAACTAAGTGTTGGGTCCTATATTTTACTGTCTGTATTTGTAACTTGTTTTGACTGTTGTTGTTTTATTTATTTATGGTGTTGCTCCTAAATCAGATTTATATTCATTTTAATATTATTTTATTATTACTACTTCCTGTTATAATTTACATTGATGAAGCCTATTGTAAACTTGTATTACTCAATGGTGAATAAAGATTCTTGATTCTTGAAAAATACTCATATCCATTATTTTTAGTATTATAACCCCACTTCAAACGCCTACTTTGTATGTATTTAGAATTTCATCTAACATCACTTTTACACTTTCATCATATTTCAAATAAACTAACAAATCAATATTAAAGTTGTTAGCTGCCTACTAAAATATACAGTGTTTGTTACCATGGTGTCCTGTTTGCAGAGTTGTATACTGGTGGAGGAGTTGCAATGATGACATGATCTCCTCTCTACCAGCCGAACACCACTGCCTGGTGACACACAGTTGTAGTAACAGTCACTGATTGGCTGCCACACACCTACTGCTACCTGGTAAGGAAACAGCATTTCTGGGTAATTTGATATATACTATACTGAAGCACAACAGAGCTCTGGTATTTGACTAGACATCAAACTTCATCTTTCTTGTAAATTCAACTGAAAAATTAGACTACCCCTACTGGTATCACATCACACGGTATTGAATTAGATTAAAGAGGTTAAACCATTTCCTTTCAAACTTAGCAAAATAAGTTAAACATTAGTCAATTGACTAGGGCGCCAATTATATTCATATTTGAGAGACGCTGACCCAATCGCTAAGTGGGTATTTTAAAGTGAAAATAAGTGGTTGAGTGTGATGAGTGAATGTAATAAAATGTAGCTTTTTCTGACAAATACCAGCTGATTTATATGTCAGGATGATTAATTAATAGTCCAGTGGAAAAATGTGAAAATAACGGGATTCTACTTTGCATTATATTTTTAATTAGCTTAATCTCTTGACGTATAGTACTATTATATACAACTAAAGCGTCTGTCATTAAGCACTGGTACTTTAGTATGTTTATGGGCCTCTCAACAACAGCAAGCAGGTACAACATTACCTCCCGCCGCTTCCCTCGGGACACTTGACACATCTCACTAGACAACACCATGTGACTGTCCTTGCTCCCTCGTTCACAGCTGAATTCCTATAACAGATTACAATTATTTTTCTATAACTATCTATCATTTTTTATGTTTTATAAAATTGTTTTTACATTTTTAATGGTTCATGTTTTAAAGTTTTACAAATACAAATAATTTATTTCAATAATATTTTACAGGCAAGCTTTCAAAACTTGTCGGCGGGGTCCAATCGTACATTATAAACCTATGAAACATAGGATGGTTGATCTTAATGTTCTAAGGCAATTTAGGATAGGCACCCAACGGTCATAAAATTTGGCAGCTAGTAAAAATTTCTCTAAAAATCTATATATTTAAATATCTTTTTTTATTTTATTTACTTAATTTTTTTTCTTCAATTTATCAATGCAGTACCTTGCTTTTTTACAATCTCAAACTATCAAATTATCTACATTTATACATGTTGATATTTTTTACATTTCAGTGTTTTATAAGTATTTGTTTATAAAAAGTATAAAATTCAAGTTCAATTTTCATGGATTAATCTGAATGATTTTGTTTATGAAAAATTCCACTCTTTGTCTTTTTTAATACACAGATGCAGGATGGTAATCTATTAAAAGTGGTGTACCTGGCAGACGCCACTGATGCAGTACATGGCTTGTTTGCTGGGCTGAGTGTGACATGCAGTACCGTCGGGGAACGTCCATCCTCTGCTTTTGGATCCTCCGTTGCGCTTGTAACACCAAACCGTGCATGCTTCCTCCGCTGGAATACCATCATCAAAGATCATTCAAAACACCACTCTTCTATTAAGAGTGACATACTCAGGGGGGGTGAATACCAGGATATATACTACCCAAATTCCTAAAAATAAATCCTAATATATTTTACTATATACTGTATAGATACATATATTTAAACATGGCTTTACAGGACCATGGCGTGTCTTTTAATCCAGCTACTTGGAGGCCACGAATTATTGTGGATAGTTGTGAGTGATGAATGGTGGGAGTAGTGTTCTCATGTGTGGATTAACATGTGCACTATTGAATACTACGTTAATCCGCAAAGACCATCCTCATGACTATACCAGTTCTTAATTCAAAAGGCAGTGGTTCAGAATCCATGTAAAACTGTAAGTCCCTTAGATATGCCATGGACTGTTGGACTAATTAACAGTTCAGAACATGTCAGCCTTAGTCAGGATGGATAAATGTGTCATTACAACTTATGATTGGACTTATCATGACAAAAAGTTTATGAAACTGCCCATTTGCCATAATAAAACATAAATTTAAACTTTAAATTACTCTAAACTTAAACATTTTAACAAATTAACTTTTGTTAATACTTTTTACACTTGAACACTCGGTACATATTTCCATGAGTTTCTCACATAGAACTCTTGTTTAGGGACACACTGCATTTATTAATATGATAATTTGTGGTGTATTAGCTATTCCTTATCCCTACGAAAATTAATTACTGTATATTAAAGATATTAAATATATTTTCCAACAACTGAGTCTGATAAAGAGGCAGTTCATTGGCATTCCAGTACCGCTTGCCTGTATCATTCCAGTAACTACTAGACTGGCATGATATGGCAGCGTATAAACACGCCTTAAATTAAGCAAAAATTATCTCCAAGAGGTAAATAATAATAATTCTAAAAACAAATTTAATTATGTTGATTTAAACTGTCCCAAAACTCTAATTTAATTTATACAGATATTGAAATGGCTGCATATGAAAATCCGGTTGTCAAAGCAATATGTTTTTCTAAAAATAAATTACACAGCATCTTACTTACCATCAGAACTGATTTTTTGCAAGCCAGTGCCAACCAATTCTGAATCGACATCCCGTGCTCGAAGACAGACTTCATCTGCAAAATCTCTAACTGTCGTCTTTGGTATATTCTCACACTAGAACACACCAGCAGCTTAGTTCACATAACATTCAATTAGAAAATTTCATATATTCTGAAACAGTTACTGAGCAGCAACTTCAAATTGAAATTATAAAAATTCAAATGTGAAGCCAAGGTCGAAGATAATAACATTTACTTAATAATAAATATACAGAATCTGTAAATTATTAGTAAAAATCTACTGAGTATCAGTAAAGATTTTAAAACGTGAGAAATTAGCGTAAGTGTGAATTCAAAGTGTGAATCAATAGACAGATATGCAAGTGACCCAACACAATGAGATGTTTTTTTTAGAGTTATTGAGTTTACTCGCACAATATCGGAGGCACAGCCCCAACTCTGACGGCACTACAATTACCCCGCTGAATACTTTTAAATATACTATAATCATATGATTATGCATATCAATCTGTTCTAAAAGTATATTCTACACATTTAAAAGGAAACATATTTCTTGATTCTGTATAGTAGATTTACTGGAAAAAAACTTAAAATTACAAATTGAAAAATCCTAAAATATCAACATTCATCTTAATACTTCTGGACAACTAAGAGGTATCAGCGATTTTTAAAGAAAATTTAATGGAAATTTTTTAGTTTTGTGAAGTTAAGTGGTAACGGATATATAGTCATTAACGTATAACCTTGCATATTTGAACTTTAAAGCCCCATACAGGTGAAAGCCCCAAAAGATATTTTGGAAACTTTTGTCAATTTTTTTAATCTTCTTTTTCTTTCTTAACTTATTTTTTTTGTTAAGTAATTGTGTGTGTGTGTTTGTTGTGTTTGTGTTTGTTGTGTTTGTTGTGTTTGTGTTTGTTGTGTTTGTTGTGTTTGTGTTTGTTGTTTTGGTGTTTGTTGTGTTTGTGTTTGTTGTTTTGGTGTTTGTTGTGTTTGTGTTTGTTGTTTTGGTGTTTGTTGTGTTTGTATTTGTTGTGTTTGTGTTTGTGTTTGTTGTGTTTGTGTTTGTTGTGTTTGTGTTTGTTGTGTTTGTGTTTGTTGTGTTTGTGTTTGTTGTGTTTGTGTTTGTTGTGTTTGTGTTTGTTGTGTTTGTGTTTGTTGTGTTTGTTGTGTTTGTGTTTGTTGTGTTTGTTGTGTTTGTTGTGTTTGTGTTTGTTGTGTTTGTGTTTGTTGTGTTTGTGTTTGTTGTGTTTGTGTTTGTTGTGTTTGTGTTTGTTGTGTTTGTGTTTGTTGTGTTTGTGTTTGTTGTGTTTGTGTTTGTTGTGTTTGTGTTTGTTGTGTTTGTGTTTGTGTTTGTTGTGTTTGTGTTTGTTGTGTTTGTGTTTGTTGTGTTTGTGTTTGTTGTGTTTGTGTTTGTTGTGTTTGTGTTTGTTGTGTTTGTGTTTGTTGTGTTTGTGTTTGTTGTGTTTGTGTTTGTTGTGTTTGTGTTTGTTGTGTTTGTGTTTGTTGTGTTTGTGTTTTCGTGTTTGTGTTTGTTGTGTTTGTGTTTGTGTTTGTTGTGTTTGTGTTTGTTGTGTTTGTGTTTGTTGTGTTTGTGTTTGTTGTGTTTGTGTTTGTTGTGTTTGTGTTTGTTGTGTTTATGTTTGTTGTGTTTGTGTTTGTTGTGTTTATGTTTGTTGTGTTTGTGTTTGTTGTGTTTATGTTTGTTGTGTTTGTGTTTGTTGTGTTTGTGTTTGTTGTGTTTGTGTTTGTTGTGTTTGTGTTTGTTGTGTTTGTGTTTGTTGTGTTTGTGTTTGTTGTGTTTGTGTTTGTTGTGTTCGTGTTTGTTGTGTTTGTGTGCGTGATGCAAGAGTGTGCATTTACTAGGCTGTAAAATGATCTTAACCCGCAAGATTTAAAGTCCCAATTGTATCATATTAATAAGGTTTTAATGTTAATGTAAATTCATTAGGTCGTGGTTTACTGGGTGAAGCAATGTAATTTTAAAATTGCAAATAAAAAAGTTTCACAAATTTTAACTTAAATGTGATTAGTTTTGCATCTTTTATGTCTTCTAATATCGCATGACTGGCCTCTCTGATAATTCAATAAATGCATTTTCTGGTCGTAGGTGGAACACGACAGGTGTTGCAGTAGTACATTTCTACTCAAGGTGGTACAGACATTTGCCATCTGTGACCTGTCTAGACACCACGTCGTGTCTGCTTACAAACATTCCCTTCCCCCGAATAAAAACAATTAAGTTTCTGTTCAGTAATTTAATTTCGTTGCGCTTAAACTATTTTCATACTTAAAATATTTTCTGTTAGCTTTTAATAGGTGTTTTTGATACAGTTTGAAAGTTTTAAATTAATTAATCTGTTGTGGTTTTATTCTTTCTGAATCGTGCATTTTATTTATTTTCAAATTTAATAAGGCTTTTTTTTCGATTGTTTTACAATTTAGACTTAGCCACATTTGTATTTTATATTTCGCGGGTTTGGCAGTCATAGCTAAATGAATAGAGTACTGGATTCCCACCCAGTAGAACTCCCAGTAGAATCCCGATCATATTACAAATTAGTTTGTTTCTTAGACAGTCGAAGTGCTGTCTTAAAATTTTCCTAAATGTATTATGTAAACGTGCTTTATACTTTTAACTGAAATGGCAACTAGGTAGATGTTTCAAGCCAAATACAAATACAGTTTCTAGTAAATACTTTGACAGAATCCCTTCGACAAGGCAACAAACAACAAACACAAACAAAACACAACAAACACAAACACAACAACCACAACAAACACAACAACCACAAACACAACAAACACAACAACCACAAACACAACAAACACAAACATGTTTGTGTTTATTGTGTTTGTGTTTGTGTTTGTTGTGTATGTGTTTGTTGTGTTTTGTTCGTGTTTGTTGTGTTCGTGTTTGTTGTGTTTGTTTATATTGTGTTTGTGTTTGTGTTTTCGTATTTGTGTTTGTGTTTGTTGTGTTTTTGTTTGTTGTGTTTGTGTTTTCGTGTTTGTGTTTGTTGTGTTTGTGTTTGTTGTGTTTGTGTTTGTTGTGTTTGTGTTTGTTGTGTTTGTGTTTGTTGTGTTTGTGTGCGTGATGCAAGAGTGTGCATTTACCAGGCTGTAAAATGATCAAAAGTAACATGGTGTAAGGTGATATAGCCTGTCTCAATACACTCATTTCCTACAGAGGCCACAAATTCAGAAAGGTATTAACAATTATATTATGTTTTGTATTTCCCAACGAACCTAAACCTAATAAATCTGTTTTGTAAATCACTGCAATGCGCGACGGGTAACATTCATTGCTAGTTCATTGCTAAAAATGTTTTATGAATAACATATTGTCTATTTACATTCAAATATCTTTATTACTGTTTAATTTCCATAAGGTGTTTTCATCATGATATGAAGGTGTAATTTAACCCGCAAGACTTAAAGTCCCATTTGTATCATATTAATAAGGTTTTAATGTAAATGTAAATTCATTAGGTCGTGGTTTACTGGGTGAAGCAATGTAATTTTAAAATTGCAAATAAAAAGTTTCACTATTTTTAACTTAAATGTGATTAGTTTTGCATCTTTTATGTCTAATTCAATAAATGCATTTTCTGGTCGTAGGTGGAACACGACAGGTGTTGCAGTAGTACATTTCTACTCAAGGTGGTACAGACTCTTGCCATCTGTGACCTGTCTAGACACCACGTCGTGTCTGCTTACAAACATTCCCTTCCCCGAATAAAAACAATTAAGTTTCTGTTCAGTAATTTAATTTCGTTGCGCTTAAACTATTTTCATACTTAAAATATTTTCTGTTAGTTTTTAATAGGTGTTTTTGATACAGTTTGAAAGTTTTAAATTAATTAATCTGTTGTGGTTTTATTCTTTCTGAATCGTGCATTTTATTTATTTTCAAATTTAATAAGGCTTCTAAGGTTATAGCGTCTGAGTTCATGAGCCTGAATTTTTCGATTGTTTTACAATTAAGACTTAGCCACATTTGTATTTTATATTTCGCGGGTTTGGCAGTAATAGCTAAATGAATAGAGTACTGGATTCCCACCCAGTAGAACTCCCAGTAGAATCCCGATCATATTACAAATTAGTTTGTTTCTTAGACAGTCGAAGTGCTGTCTTAAAATTTTCCTAAATGTATTATGTAAAAGTGCTTTATACTTTTAACTGAAATGGCAACTAGGTAGGTGTTTCAAGCCAAATACAAATACAGTTTCTAGTAAATACTTTGACAGAATCCCTTCGACAAGATTAGATTAGATTATTGAAATGGAAACCATACTACAAGGTAGGTATTTTAATTTATTATTAGGTATTTTATTAGGTGTTTGTGTTTGTGTTCGTGTTTTCGTGTTTGTGTTTGTTGTGTTTGTTGTGTTTGTGTTTGTTGTGTTTGCGTTTGTTGTGTTTGTGTTTGTTGTGTTTGTGTTTTCGTGTTTGTTGTGTTTGTGTTTGTTGTGTTTGTGTTTGTTGTGTTTGTGTGCGTGATGCAAGAGTGTGCATTTACCAGGCTGTAAAATGATCAAAGTAACATGGTGTAAGGTGATATAGCCTGTCTCAATACACTCATTTCCTACAGAGGCCACAAATTCAGAAAGGTATTAACAATTATATTATGTTTTGTATTTCCCAACGAACCTAAACCTAATAAATCTGTTTTGTAAATCACTGCAATGCGCGACGGGTAACATTCATTGCTAGTTCATTGTTAAAAATGTTTTATGAATAACATATTGTCTATTTACATTCAAATATCTTTATTACTGTTTAATTTCCATAAGGTGTTTTCATCATGATATGAAGGTGTAATTCAACCCGCAAGACTTAAAGTCCCATTTGTATCATATTAATAAGGTTTTAATGTAAATGTATTCATTAGGTCGTGGTTTACTGGGTGAAGCAATGTAATTTTAAAAATTGCAAATATAAAAGTTTCACAAATTTTTAACTTAAATGTGATTAGTTTTGCATCTTTTATGTCTTATTGTCTCATCCATTTCCACATATAAAACAACATAAACCACATAATCACAACCAAACACCCAACAAGATCATAAACACAACACTAATCCCCAAACACAACAAACAAACACAATAACACAAAACTCACAAACCCAACCACACAACAAACATCAC
The DNA here is from genome assembly GCA_023375725.1 of Nephotettix cincticeps. Taxonomy (NCBI): domain Eukaryota; kingdom Metazoa; phylum Arthropoda; class Insecta; order Hemiptera; family Cicadellidae; genus Nephotettix; species Nephotettix cincticeps. Next base: position 116,361,080 of record CM041786.1, on the reverse strand, counting down.
AATACACCAAACAAATACACAAACACAACCAAACTAACAAACACAAACATCCGTCACAACATACACAAACAAACACAAACATCAAACAAACACAATCACAAAACATTCACACCACCCATACACAAACAAACATCACCCACAAAACCTAACACAACCATAAACACACAAAAACACAAAATAACACAACAAACACAAACACAAATCACAAAACACAAACACACAAACACAACAAACACAAACAAACAAAAACACAAACACAACCATCACAACAACTAAAACAAACAAAACCACAAAAAACAACCGTAAACACAAAAACAAACAACCAACAAAAACGCAACAAACATAAACACAACAACACAGCAACAAAAGTTCAGTACACGATTGTATACTAAAACACGCAAGACATTAAAACAATATCAAAATACAACAAACACAAAAAGCCCACCCAAAACACCACCACAAACACAACAAACATAACACCAAACACAAACACAAATACTTAACACAACAAAATTACAATGTGTTTTTATGTCCTTTATATGTACAATTGATGTTTGTCTTGACAGGTTAACAGATCATTTTGTGTTTAGTACATTTGATCAACACAAACACCAAACACAACCACAACCAACACAACAATACCACAAAACAACAAACACAAACATAACACTTTACACAACCCAATAAATAACTAAAACTTAACAAAAATACAACCAAACATTAAAATACCTGTGAATTTACATTTTAAAACCTTATTTTGTATTTGTTGTTTTCTCTTATATATTTTGTGTAAAATGACACTTTCTCAGCACACACATAACAAACAAAACAACACAACAAAACAAAACACAACAAACACAAACACAACAAACACAAACAAAACAACACAAAACAACAAAACAAAAACACAACAAACTCTAACACAACAACAAACAACAAACCAAACACAAAACAACAAAACACACAAACAAACACAAACAACAAAACACAACAAACACAAAACAAAACACAAACACAACAAAAAACACAAAACACAACACACAAACAAACATAAACACAACAAACACAAACACAACAAACATAAACTCAAATACACAAACACAGTTTGTGTAAAACAACAAACTAAACACACAAACACAAAACACTCAAACCCACACAAACAAACAAAACACAACAAACACAAACACAACAAACACAAAAATACAAACACAAACCCAACAAACACAAACACAACTCACAAACACAACCACAAAACAAACAAACACAAACACAACAAACATAAACACAACAAATTATCCCTACAACAAACAAACACAAAACAAAATACTTTAACACAAAAAAACGCAAACACAAAACAAACACAAACATAAAACACAAAACATAACAACACAAACAAAACAAACAAACACAAAAACACGAACACAACAAACACAAGTGTTTTAAACAACCCACAACAAACACAAACACAACCAAACATAAAACTCAACAAACACAACAAAAAAACACAAACAAGCAAAACACAACAAACACAAACACAACAAACAAAACACAACAAACACAAACACACAAACACAAAAAACAACAAACACAACTAAACTAAAAACACAAAACATAAACAAACAAACCTAAACACAACAAACAAACACAACAAACACCAAAACCCACAACAAAATCACACAACATAAACACATACACACAAAACACAACAAAATAAACACCAAAAAAAATAAACACAACCACAAACACAACAAACATTAAACACAACAACACAAACACAACAAACACAAACACAACAACACACACAACAAACACAACAAACACACAAACAACAATAATAAACAACAAACACAAACTCAACAAACATCAACAACAAACAAAACAAACAAACACAACAAACACCAAAACAACAAACACAACACACACAAACGCAAACACAAACTAAACACCAAACCCACCTCAACAAACATAAACACAACACACAACAAACAACAAACCCAAACATAACAAACATAAACACAAAAAACTAAACACAACAAACACAAACACAACCTAACACAAAAACACAACAAAATAAACACAACAAACTAACAACAAACAACAAACACCAAACATAATCACAAACACAAAAACACAAACACAACAAACACAAACACAACAAACACAAACACAACAAACACAAACACAACAAACATAAACACAACAAACATAAACACAACAAACACAAACACAACAAACATAAACTAAACAAACATAAACACAACAAACATAAACAAACAAACATAACACTACAAAAACAAAAACACAACAAACATAAACACAACAAACACAACAAACAAAACACAACAAACACAAACACAACAACTCACAACAAACACAAACACAAACACAAACACAACAAACACAACACACAAACAAAACTCTACAAACACCAAACACAACTCATAAAAACAACAAACAAACAAAACTAACACAAACACAACAAACATAAACACAACAAACAAACAAACACAACAAACATAAACATAACAAACATAACCACAACAAACACAAACACAACAAACATAAACACAACAAACATAAACACAACAAACACAAACACAACAAACATAAACACAACAAACACAAACACAACAAACATAAACACAACAAACACAAACACAACAAACATAAACACAACAAACACAAAAACAACAAACATAAACACAACAAACACAAACACAACAAACATAAACAAAACAAACATAAACACAACAAACACAAACACAACAAACACTAACACAACAAACACAACAATCAAAACATTAAAATACAACACACAACACAACAAACATAAATACAACAAACAAACACAAGCTACACAGAAAATATTTTAAGTATGAAAATAGTTTATATAAAATACGTGTTTGTTGTGTTATGTTTGTTGTGTTATGTTTGTGTGTTTGTGTTGTTGTGTTTATGTTTTATGTTTGTTGTGTTTGTGTTTGTTGTGTTTGTGTTTGTGGTTGTGTTTGTGTTTGTTGTGTTTGTGTTTGTTGTGTTTGTGTTTGTTGTGTTTGTGTTTGTTGTGTTTGTGTTTGTTGTGTTTTGTTTTGTGTTTGTTGTGTTTATATTTGTTGTGTTTGTGTTTGTTGTGTTTGTGTTTGTTGTGTTTATGTTTGTTGTGTTTGTGTTTGTTGTGTTTATGTTTGTTGTGTTTGTGTTTGTTGTGTTTGTGTTTGTTGTGTTTGTGTTTGTTGTGTTTGTTGTGTTTGTGTTTGTTGTGTTTGTGTTTGTTGTATTTATGTTTGTTGTGTTTATGTTTGTTGTGTTTGTGTTTGTTGTGTTTATGTTTGATTATGTTTGTTGTGTTTGTGTTTGTTGTGTTTATGTTTGTTATGTTTGTGTTTGTTGTTTTGGTGTTTGTTGTGTTTGTGTTTGTTGTTTTGGTGTTTGTTGTGTTTGTGTTTGTTGTGTTTTGGTGTTTGTTGTGTTTGTGTTTGTTGTGTTTGTGTTGTTGTGTTTATGTTTGTATTGTGTTTCATTGTCTTATGACGTAAAGTTTTAGCAAGACTTAAAGTCCCAATTGTATCATGTTAATAAGGTTTTTAATGTGTTATGTAATTCATTAGGTCGTGTTTACTGGGTTGAAGCAATGTAATTTTAAAATTGCAAATAAAAAGTGTTCACAAATTTTTACCTTAAATGTGTGTTTTTGCATCTTTTATGTCTTCTAATATCGCATGTTGTTGTTTGTTTCAATAAATGCATGTTGTTGTGTTTGTGTTTGTTGTTTTGGTGTTTGTTGTGTTTGTGTTTTTTGTTTTGGTGTTTGTTGTGTTTGTGTTTGTTGTTTTGGTGTTTGTTGTGTTTGTGTTTGTTGTTTTGGTGTTTGTTGTGTTTGTGTTTGTTGTTTTGGTGTTTGTTGTGTTTGTGTTTGTTGTATTGGTGTTTGTTGTGTTTGTGTTTGTTGTTTTGGTGTTTGTTGTGTTTGTGTTTGTTGTGTTTGTGTTTGTTGTTTTGGTGTTTGTTGTGTTTGTGTTTGTTGTTTTGGTGTTTGTTGTGTTTGTGTTTGTTGATTTGGTGTTTGTTGTGTTTGTGTTTGTTGTTTTGGTGTTTGTTGTGTTTGTGTTTGTTGTGTTTGTGTTTGTTGTTTTGGTGTTTGTTGTGTTTGTGTTTGTTGATTTGGTGTTTGTTGTGTTTTTGTGTTTGTTGTGTTTGTGTTTGTTGTGTTTGTGTTTGTTGTGTTTGTGTTTGTTGTATTTATGTTTGTTTTGTTTATGTTTGTTGTATTTATGTTTGTTTTGTTTATGTTTGTTGTGTTTGTGTTTGTTGTGTTTGTGTTTGTTGTGTTTGTTGTGTTTGTGTTTGTTGTTTTGGTGTTTGTTGTGTTTGTGTTTGTTGTTTTGGTGTTTGTTGTGTTTGTGTTTGTTGTGTTTGTGTTTGTTGTGTTTGTGTTTGTTGTGTTTGTTGTGTTTGTGTTTGTTGTGTTTGTGTTTGTTGTGTTTGTGTTTGTTGTGTTTGTGTTTGTTGTTTTGGTGTTTGTTGTGTTTGTGTTTGTTGTTTTGGTGTTTGTTGTGTTTGTGTTTGTTGTTTTGGTGTTTGTTGTGTTTGTGTTTGTTGTTTTGGTGTTTGTTGTGTTTGTGTTTGTTGTTTTGGTGTTTGTTGTGTTTGTGTTTGTTGTGTTTGTGTTTGTTGTGTTTATGTTTGTTGTGTTTGTTGTGTTTGTGTTTGTTGTGTTTATGTTTGTTGTGTTTGTGTTTGTTGTGTTTATGTTTGTTGTGTTTGTGTTTGTTGTGTTTGTGTTTGTTGTGTTTATGTTTGTGTTTGTTGTTGTTGTGTTTTGTGTTTATGTTTGTTGTGTTTTTCATTGTTTCATTTGTGTTTGTAAAATGTGTTTATGTTTGTTGTGTTTATGTGTTATATTGTTGTGCGTTGATGCAAGAGTGTTTTATCTGTAAAATGTAATCTTAACCCGCAAGATTTAAAGTCCAATTGTATCATATAATAAGGTTTTAATATTAATGTAAATTCATTAAGTCGTGGTTTACTGGGTGAAGCAATGTAATTTTAAAATTGCAAATAAAAAAAGTTTCACAAATTTTAACTTAAATGTGATTAGTTTTGCATCTTTTATGTCTTCTAATATCGCATCACTGGCCTCTCTGATAATTCAATAAATGCATTTTCTGGTCGTAGGTGGAACACGACAGGTGTTGCAGTAGTACATTTCTACTCAAGGTGGTACAGACATTTGCCATCTGTGACCTGTCTAGACACCACGTCGTGTCTGCTTACAAACATTCCCTTCCCCCGAATAAAAACAATTAAGTTTCTGTTCAGTAATTTAATTTCGTTGCGCTTAAACTATTTTCATACTTAAAATATTTTCTGTTAGCTTTTAATAGGTGTTTTTGATACAGTTTGAAAGTTTTAAATTAATTAATCTGTTGTGGTTTTATTCTTTCTGAATCGTGCATTTTATTTATTTTCAAATTTAATAAGGCTTTTTTTCGATTGTTTTACAATTTAGACTTAGCCACATTTGTATTTTATATTTCGCGGGTTTGGCAGTCATAGCTAAATGAATAGTGTACTGGATTCCCACCCAGTAGAACTCCCAGTAGAATCCCGATCATATTACAAATTAGTTTGTTTCTTAGACAGTCGAAGTGCTGTCTTAAAATTTTGTGTTTGTTGTGTTTGTGTTTGTTGTGTTTGTGTTTTTTGTGTTTGTTGTGTTTGTGTTTGTTGTGTTTGTTTTTGTTGTGTTTGTGTTTGTTGTGTTCGTGTTTGTTGTGTTTGTGTGCGTGATGCAAGAATGTGCATTTACCAGGCTGTAAAATGATCAAAAGTAACATGGTGTAAGGTGATATAGCCTGTCTCAATACACTCATTTCCTACAGAGGCCACATATTCAGAAAGGTATTAACAATTATACTATGTTTTGTATTTCCCAACGAACCTAAACCTAATAAATCTGTTTTGTAAATCGCTGCAATGCGCGACGGGTAACATTCATTGCTAGTTCATTGCTAAAAATGTTTTATGAATAACATATTGTCTATTTACATTCAAATATCTTTATTACTGTTTGATTTCCATAAGGTGTTTTCATCTTGATATGTAGGTGTAATTTAACCCGCAAGACTTAAAGTCCCAATTGTATCATGTTAATAAGGTTTTAATGTTAATGTAAATTCATTAGGTCGTGGTTTACTGGGTGAAGCAATGTAATTTTAAAATTGCAAATAAAAAAGTTTCACAAATTTTAACTTAAATGTGATTAGTTTTGCATCTTTTATGTCTTCTAATATCGCAAAACTATAATGTTCTCCAAAGTTCATCTAAATAAATATCATTTAATCATTTATTGTTTCAAAAATAATCATCCCATTTCTGAAAATAAAAACAAGAGAGACAAAGTTAAATTAATTGTTTGAATTGTATGGGGGGAAACACCCCCCCCCCCCCGGTAATACCAAGCTTTTTTGAGTTGGTTCTTTTGGGTGATTTGACCTTACACTTCATACCAAGTTTCATGGAAAACGGTTAAAAAATAAGGAAGAAATTGATTTTTTAATATTCTCCATAAGAATAACATTGGACGCTTTCAGACAACGTACTGTGTTTATCATGGACAGTAAATTTAACTTTTCTCTGGAACCGTTAGTCGTAGACAAATAATTCTAGATACTAATTTGTTTAGTTTTTTAAGCTGGTTTCAATGGTACCAGTCAAGTTATACTTTACTTTTATTGTTTTCGCTGAATATTTAAAAATTTGATTTTTTTGACATTTAAAAGCCCATAACTTTTGAACCGTCATTTTTACAGATATGCGGGTGGTGTCAAATTATTTAGTACTCTGTACACTATAAACTGTCAAATTTTAATCAAAATCGTTAGAGCCGTTTTTGAGAAAATTGGATTTTTCACGTTTTTTAAGGGTTTTTAGGGGTGAACTACCCTTAAAAATCAAAAATTCAAAAAAATGAAAAAAACGCCTGGAGATACGGTGACTATATATATACATACCAAATTTCATCTAAATCGGACCAACGGGGTAGGCTGTGGCACTGTACACATCCAGACACACACACGGACACACGGACGGACAGACATCACGTCAAAACCCACTTTTTTGGATTCAGGGGACCCCAAAACGGATATATCCACCCTCAACTCAAATTCGAAAATTTTGACGAAAACAATACTTTCTCCATATACTATGTATAAGGGGAGAAAGTAAAAGGTCAATTTTTCATTCGAAATTTGAGAAAATTGACAAACATCGTGCTCCTGAAAACAATTTTTTTTGTCTTGTCTAGTCGAGTGTCACATCTGCTCGTACTCAACCCCGCTCTGGGGAGCCTCAGAATCAAAATGAAAAAGAATTTGCATCTGTCATAAAAAGACAATTTGTTGCATGTTGGGTCTGCCTTTTCAGACGCACTGCAAAGGGTTTTTTGTTGATTTAAACATTTTAAATGTGCCCAGTCTGTACATGTTTGAAATTTGCACATATATATTAAATACCAGTCATTATAATTTTTAAATAATACACATGATAGCAATACTAGATTCAATTGAATAAAAATTGCAAAATTGTCCTTAAGGACAATTTTGCACAACAACATAGGCAATAATTTTGTGAAAACAAGATGTGACGGTGTCTCGTTATCTGAGCACGTTTTGGTTGGTCGGCAGCGGTGATCTAGTGATAAGAGGGTCCTTCGTTCGCCGCTGCGAGACACGCGCGCTCAGATCGCCATCGCCCGAACTACGCAACGACGATATCGAAAGGGTTAGTTCGTGATATGCCGTCGGGAGTGAAACACCGCAGGATGCCCCTACCGTGCCGACATCTTGTACCTCTGTATGACCCTCAGGCGTAAGTGTCCAACCAAACCAAGTATTGTTTCTCGCTTGGTCCAAGGCATCTGTCTTATTGGATCTGGAGCAAGTGCCCCCCCCCATAATAAATTTCGTTAAATTAACCCAGTAACATTTTATTTTGTTTTCTTTTACGTGCATCGTGTTAAGTATATCCAAGTATAGGTATATGTACATGTTATTTTCCGATTGTAAACTTAAAGTCCGAACTGTGTAGGGTGGTTTTCCTGCACGGCGACGTCGACCCGACGAACTTTATTAAATTTATTTCTATTCATTAAACTTTATATTCAACCTGTGCTGGGCTTGTGGACACCTGCCTGACATCTCAACCTTGAGAGTAATATGTTAGTACTATACCTTTTCAAATAAATTAAGCCCAACTAATTTCGTTACTCCCTTGCTTCCACACATCGAACCAGTCGGGATAAAGAGGTACCGTACAAAAAACACATACACATATATAGGTCAATAATTAATTAATCCCCCCCGTCACAATAGCGCCCGAACAAAATAGTGTTTTTTACGACAATATGAGTGTTAAATCAGAGATAAAGCGTTATGTAGTGTAAAAAGTAAAAGTTTTCGTGAAAAGTGAAAATAGTAAATACCCCCATCGCAGCAGTCCTGCGTACTCAGCGAATTTCCAAATCAATAATATAATAATAATAGTAATAATAATTGACAAGTTTTATACAAATCTGTCAATAAACATGAAAATTATTTGCCTATTCTCCATATGATTAAAATGGGAAAAGAGTATGCAGGTTTGCTGCTGTGAGGAACACTGAAAGTAGGCATTTCTACCATAAATGATTTTTATCTTAACATTTATACCAACTTTCATCAACATCTGTCCATAAATAAAGGAGTTTGCCTATTCACTATATGATTAATATGGGAAAAGAGTATACAGGTTTGCTGCCAAGATAAACACATAAACTATGATTTGTAAGCATAAATAGATAGATCTCAAGCACATGAAGCTAAATTTCAAGTTTTATCCAAAAAAAATGATTAATATTGGAAATATTAATTTTTCCCTATCCTCCATAAGATTAACATTCCCCACAATACAACATACTGTGTTTAGATTTTTTAATATCTCAGTAACCATTGGAGATAGAGGAAAACTTTAAGGAACTTAATTATGTAGTTTTTTAAGCTGATTCCAATGGTGAAATATAAAATTATAAATTTTCAAAAATTCCATGTGAAAAACGCAAAAAAACCCATTTTGGGGTACAAAACCCCCCCAAACTACCCGTTCCCATTGACCGATATGTCTGGTTTAGGAACTCTTCCGAGCATTTGTAGGAATACATGTCTCTGCTAAATTTGGTCTCGATCGGACCATTTTTACGAGAGTTATCGTGTTCTCGGGGACACACACACACACACACACGCATATATATATATATATATATATTAAACTAATATATATATATATATATATATATATATATATATGAACAAAATTATTTTAGTTACAAATCATCATTTTATGCTCAAACAGAAGGACTGGCAATGGGATCACCTCTGTCAGGTCTTCTAGCTAATATTTATATGAATAATTTAGAATCGGAAAAAAATAATTAATAATTTGAACCCTTACAAAAACAACATAATATACTGGTACAGATACATAGACGACATAATTTGCCTTTTCGATGGATCAGAAGAAGAATCCGACAACCTTTTAAATTATCTGAATTCAATCTCAAACACAATACAATTTACAAAAGAAACACAAACCAACACAATTAACTTTCTGGACATTACAATAATCAATGAACATTCAAAACATACTTTTAAAATCTTTAGAAAGCCAGTCGCAACAGATTGTATAATCCCAGCCAATTCCAACCACCCTTGGCAGCAAAAGATGTCAACACTTCACACCATGATACATAGACTTGTCAACGTCCCTATGAAAAAATCAAATTTCAATGAAGAAAAAGACACAATAAAATACCTTGCTATTAAAAACGGATACAAACCCACCCTAATCGACAATATGATGAGGAAGAAATTAAAAAAGATTAAAGAAAACAAACAAAAACCTGTAAACCAACAATACGAAAACAAACGAAATCCAACATATATATGTTTACCGTACAACACAAAATTTAACAGAGCAATACGTAAAACATTTAATAAAACTAACTACAGAATGAGCTTCAAAACAAGAAATAACACCTTTGACCTTATCACTAAAAAAATAAACAGAACCACTCACACTACCAATAATTTTGACAAATCAGGAATATACCAAATAAACTGCCCACAATGTGACATGTTTTATATTGGACAAACTGGCCGAACATTCACAACCAGATACAAAGAACATGTACAAGCTTTTAATTCAAAAACTACACAAGCATGAAATCAAATGTAGCCGAACATATGATAAAGAACCATCACAATTTTAAAAGTTTACAAGATGACCTTGATATAATTGAATTTGGAACAAAGAGCACGAAATTAGACGTAAAAGAAGAATTACACATTTTCAAAAACTACAAAACACAACCCAACAGGTTAATTAATAAAATGCAAACACACACAAAAAATATTATATTAGAAAAAATTATACAACTACACCCCCAGGACTACATGAAAATCAGCTGCTGATAAAGATATCAAACATTTATTTATATTTAACTATAATTTTAATATAGGTTAAGTGAACTTATGAAAATGTCCTTAGGGTACGAAACATGTCGGTTTAATAAATTTCAATAAAAAAAAGGGTACTGTGTTTTTAAATGTTTTTTACATTAGTAACAATTATAATTGTAGCCCTCCTTACCTTAAACAAGAAGATAATATATATATATATATATATATATATATATATATATATATATATATATATATATATATATATATATATATATATATATATATATACATTTTAAGGACTATTGTTTTTGGACTCTGGGCATCTAAAGAAGAAAAAATAACATGGTCCCGGGCTTAAGTCTCGCCATGAGACCTACGGTAATAGCTTCTTCCCTATGGGAAATTCGCTAAAAGCAGTGAAAGTGAAATGAGCTCTAATGACAAAGTAACAAGCCCTAAACATTCCCTTAGTTGGGTATATATAGGCTAAAAAAACATGCGTTAGTAGATGAAATGTTAACACGAGGTTTACCTCAAAAAGGTTCGGTTCAAGAGATGTGTGTGAAACTATGTGAATACATCGCTCACCACGAATCTTGACAACACCACATGGCACCGAGCGAATCAGAGCCACCACAGCAACACTCACCTTAACCACTGCGACCACTTTAGCGACCACTGCAGCAACTACAGCAGGCCAGCAAACTACCCCTGAGACTGGACAACCCGGGAGACTGTAATACAACCACATTCAGGTACCAGAAAACTACGGCCCACCAATCCCTCAGTCAACAACAGGTAAATGTGTGATTTAGTTCGAAAGTGGGGATTGAATAAATTTGACGGAGTGGAAGGTGTCGTAGGGTTTCTAGAACGGTTAACAGAACTCAAAACCGCTTACGGCTTTACAGAGGAACCAGGAATTAGTAGCGATACCTGAACTCCTTAAAGGTAAAGCTTTACTATGGTATTGTAATAACAAACAGGATTGGTTACTTGGGAAGGTTTTATCTCAGACCTCCAAGGAACCTTCCTCCCTCTCGATTATTTAAATATTTTAGAAGATGACACCTGAAAAAGAACACAAGGACAAGACGAGTCAATCACTGATTTCACCACTGTCCTGCGAACTGAAATGAGGCGACACGTGGGGTTTTCACCCTCAAAAACAGTTAGAAATGATTTATCGTAATATAAAACCAGAATACAAAAGCTTTATTAGAAAGAGAGATTTTACAACATTACATGAACTACATAATTTTGTGTAATTATTTACTGTATAATATCACTGGAGCACTCTGCAAGTTAAAAAAAGTTATCGGTTTTTTACCCAAACAATGGTGACCGGATGGCTGCGTTTCACTCAGTTCATTTGTCAACAATTAATTTTGACACTATGCAACATAAAAAAAAAACTATTCACCTTCAAGATTAAAGTTGTATGGTAGTGAGTGCCATAAACACTTTACACATTCAATTTGAGCCACATAAAAATAATGTTTAGCAAAATTATTGATCATTATTTAACTGTGGGGTGAGAAGGAAAACATATATTACTAAATATAGAATGAATATTTCTAATTCAACCCTTATTCCCATGACTAACTTTTATATCACTTTTATAGACTCAAGATTGAACACAGCAAGAAATAATTCCTTCATAGAAATTCAAACCATTATCATTGCAATGATTATTCAATATCTTTTATTATTATAAGGTAATCAATTGCAATGATTTCATGTTGATATGATGTATGTTTTCTCAACACCAATCTTCTTAAAATACATCTTTTCAATGTGTTTTTCGTTATCTGACTTATAATAAGTATTGTTTAGTATTACATTAATAAGTGCATGACACAGGACACAGGTACACTGTGGAAGTATAATCAGGAGTTATCATGCTGAAGTTCCTGGCTAGGAGCTATATTTTATTTTCAAAAATCTCACAATCTGGAAAGAAAATTTAAGTGAGTAGAAACTTCTTTTAATTTTACTTTACTCACCGACGTAGATTATAAAAGAGCCTGGGTGTGTGAGTTAGACCAAACAAACATAGCAGTGATTAATCATAATATACAAGGTGATGCATTGATAAAAAATGTATCATCACTGGTGAAAACTGTTTCGCAACTCCCGATCCAAACCAGGACCTTCACTGATTCTAGTTTGGGGTCCATCACTATCATACCAACTGAGCCACCTGCAGTATATAGTACTTACATATTATTATTACTAAGGTCTCATTATAAAGGTTCATGAAAATTCTGTAATTAATGTTGAATAGGATAAAACATTGATTTAATATCACAAAACATTTTATAACAATGTTGAACAGATCTCTATGAAGTAAAACTTGAGTCCACATCATTTAGTTTGAGCCAGTCTGAGATATCAGCCACTACAGGATTGTTGAAGTCAAGCATTTCTGTCCTGTTCACTTCAATTTCAGCTTCCTGTCCAGCTGTAACATTAAATCATATTTAATTACAGTCATTTGTATTTTGTACTTTTTGTAAATTAATAGTAAAATCTTTTGTTATACTAGCTGGTATAACAAAAGATTTTACTAGTAGTTTACAGAGTAGGTTTTGAGGAGCATGGACGATGGAGGTTACCTCTGCAAGTGCTATGTAAGGTTCAATACTCGGCCTGGATCTCTGGAACGTCGCTTATGACAGCCTTCTGAGATCCGAGATGCCAGAGGAAACCATCTTAATTGGGTACGCCGATGATCAAGGTGCCGGATTCATGGTGAACAACAAACTAAGCTGGAGAGACCAGATCTTCTGTACGGCGGACAAGGCTTCTAAGGTAATCTCTTACCTTAGTAAGCTGATGACCAATGTCAGGAGTCCTCTGTCGAGTGGAAGACGTCTGTTGATGTCCGCAGTTCAGACCGTGCTCCTTTACGGGGCAGAGGTGTGGGCAGACGCTCCCACCATGAGGTGAGAGCATCAGTCGGTGGCTTACATCTAGCGATTGCGACTCGCCCGGATTCAGCGTCAAGCTGTGCTTGGGGCATGTTCTGCATATCGGACAGTATCCGAGCCTACCGTCCTGGTTGTCGCTGAAGTCATTCCTGTCAAACTTTTGGCAGGGGAGAGGAAGGCGATTTATCAGAGACAAGGTGAGATCGACAAGGATACTGCAAGACTTGAAGAGCGCTCACGAACCTTCCATCCAGCAGTGGCAAAACAGCTTGGAGCACGATGCCCGAGGACAATGGACTGCGTGACCCATATAGAGCAGGTCCAACCGATGGGTGGAACGGCGGCATGGCAAAGTGGATTACTTCCTCACTCAGTGTCTGACAGGCCACGGCTACTTGAAGTCATCCTGTGGGCAAAACCGGTTCACCGTATTGCACTTACTGCCTGGGTGTTCTCGACGATGCGGAGCACATTTTCTTCCACTGCCTCCGTTGGGAAAGGTCCCTGGAGGCTGCACCAAAACATGGTGTTTTTTCAGTTGATAAGGTCTGCCACAAGATCATTGAGGATAAGGTAAACTGGGATTGTTTGTCACAGTTCGTCCAGGGCGTCCTTCTAGAGAAGAAAAGCGATCTGGATCGCAAAGAGGCCCAAATCACCTAAACAAGGTGTGTGCCTGGACATGGAGTGAGCCCCAAGGGTGAAAGCCAAATTTAGGCCTAGCCTGTTGTAATACGTCAAACAGTTCCAGGTTAGAATCCTAAACAGTAGAGAATGTTTTTTAGTGGTTAACCCCGCTACTTAGGGGGCTCCCCCACATTACAACTTCAATTATATAAAAATTATAATCATTAAGTCCAGTTCTTAATGATAGAGATCTCATAATGCTTAAAAAATACTTTAAAACAATTGACTAAATGTTAAGAGCTAGGTATCACAGTCTCTTGATGATTTGAATTAATTTAAGTGTTTAAATTAGTGTTTATTAGACAGTTAAAAAAATAAAGCCATTTTGAGAGTCTTCACATGAATGACTTGACTTTCAATTTATTTCTGCCCACTGAACCAATATAACCTGTTCTGTTGACGTAGTGCACCATCTCCGCCAAAGTCTGGTTGTCCAAAGTTGCAGTGATAGTGACAGAGTGGTCAAAACTTCGCCGTTGTCTACCAGAGATTCGAGCTGTTGAGGGGAGTACATACTCTGACTCATGGAGGGGAGTGTCATCTGAACCAAACTCCTGTAAAATTGTTCATTAGTGTGTTAAAAAAATCAAACTGATAATTTTTTTTATTTTTATAGATTTTTAAATTTAGCCTATATTTTACCAAATAAATTTATGTTGTTTCAGCAATTAATTTAAACGAACCATAGATTTTATTGATTTTATTGAGTATATTTACGTAACAGAGTAAATGTTTTTTTGTTAAAATCACTAAATCCTTGGTGAGATTAATGTCATTTAATTTCATATAACTTACTTATTATATAATTTAACATGATTTACAAATCTATAAAAATAAAATTAGAGTTTTGTCTGTACATTGCTCAGAATTATTCAGTTTTTAGTTATTTTTACTTTTCGTGCGTTAGAGAAGCCGAAACCGGTCTTATCTCAATTTTTGTCTGATTGTCTGTGACACTCCAGGAGGCATTTTACACTGTCTTCTCTGAAAACAATCTGATTACAATGAAACTTATTTCATGTTTTCTCTACATTCCAGAGAAGGTTTTTAAATGCTTGATATCGCCCGCCGCCCCTTGAAAAGTAAATAACAAGCATTTAAAACCCCACTTTTACGCAAAATTACTCGTATTTTGATTCAGTTTTCAATGAATAACCTACTGGTAATAATCAGCTGTCTTTGTAGTTTAAAGGTTCAATAGAAATAAAAACAAATAGCTGTCAGATCAATATTAGTTAGTTTATATTTGTCATTGATTTTTAACCCATTTTGAAATCATACTATATAAAAAAGTTATTTTAACGTATAACTAATTATAATGATGGTATGAATGTTCTAATCTATTTAATTGTAAAGTAATGCTAAATAATAAAGCTGGGTATTGATTTATTTTCTTTGTATTGATTTGTTTAGGATTTCAGGTTTACATTTTGGTATGATGATCCTTCTTTTTTAAACTAAATCTTACAACCCGTACAAAGGACGGGCTTACTGCTAGTGTATTAATAAATTTTTAGTCATAACTAACCAAACATTTTCCACGAATACAGAAAGCTGTTTTAGTAGTGTCTCCCTTAGTACAGTCAGTACCAAAGGGGAACCATCCATCTTCACCGTTCACAAGGTAGAAGCGATGAAGTACAGTCTCATCTTGACACGCAATACGACATGCTCGATCAGGATCCTCTGAAACAAAGAAAAATATATAACTATTATTGATCTAATAAAAATTTTATACCAAAATTAAATACATATCAACAACAATATCATGAACAAAATTTTTCTGTTGCAGCAAGTGCTGTATGTTAAAAATACAAAAAAATACTCTTGGATCCAAAATTCATGTTTTGGGGATCCTATGACAATCACTAAAACAAAAGGATTTTGAAATTCTGTAGGCGTATTATAAGTACCGGTAACTGGAAGGAAGAATCTAGGAAACGTATAAAACATATCTCACCAACTACAGGTGACAACTGCATCCCCATACCAGATAGTCTCCGTACTCTCTCACTGTACTGGGTGCAGATAACAGTAGCATACTCCAGTGTAGACTTTACTTTGCCACAAACCTGCAAATTACGGTTTATTTACTTTGTCTCCTTACAAATAATTACATTGTATATGATATGATGTATCATCTGCAATAGGGCGTAGTATCATAAACCTAGTTTTAGGGTCATTTACATCCTAGTTTTCATTTTATGGCATTTTAAATTTCTAATGTCAACCTTATGGGGAATAATATTGTTTACAAATTTTGTACAATCAAACCATTTGATTTCTTAAGCTATAGCTGTTAATTTACTTTCCATTAGCAATATGCTTTACTATCCAATTCCATCTGATTCATTCATTAATGTAAAACTAAGATATGTGCTGTACAAAATGAACAGATTTTTTCGCCACGATAATAGTTTGGTTTTTGGGGATTATGTATTTATATTTTTTATTTTCTATCTGATTAAAAGTCACACGTTTTTATATCTTAACCGAATAAAAAATAATTACAATGTTTATACATATTATATTTATTATAATAATCAGCTTTTGTATATCTAAATATATAAAGCAAAGTTGTAATCGAATTTTTAATCTAACAGATTACGCTAGTATTATTATAAAAAATACCGTGATTCATAAAATAATCTTTCCTACAAAAGCTGTATTACAGTCAGGTTTGGTTTGGGTTTAGGTTGGATTAGAAAACTTTGAATCAATCCACTCAGATTTATTTGTTTTGTAAGAATGTTATTAATATCGTTACCAGTATTGTTATTAACTATGCCTTGACCCAGAATATCTAATCTTTCACAACCAAGCCGTAATACTATTCGACTTCAGAACATGGCCGATCTTAAAGATAACATGTATTTACTGTAAGGCGTTACTAAGTTCGCTGGGTCAGCTAGTGTATGTATATGTATATATATATAGGTTTGCTGCTTTGAGGAATACTGAAAGTAGGCATTTATACCAAAACTATTTTTATTTTGACCATATACCAAGTTTTATCATAAATAAAGGCGTTTCTCTATTCTCCATAAAATTAACGTGGGAAAGAGTATGCAGGTTGTCTGCTGTGAGGAACACATAAACCATGATTTTTTTTTAGCATAAACATATTGATCCTAGCCACATGAAGCTAAATACCAAGTTTCATCCAAAACCATTGGTTAATAAGGGAAATATTAATATTTCGTTATCCTCCATAAGACATTGCAGACCACTCTTTATACAAACAAAAATTTTAACCATAATAAATTTATACATATTTCATATTTTAATCTATACAAAAACGCATTTAAATTTATTTATCACTAGAGAAGAAATTCACAGCCATAATACATGAAATAAATCTAAAATTAATATACCACAACACAGGCTGACTAAATTTGGATCTTCTCACAGAGCCAGCTGTATTAAATTTTATAACAAACTAGATAAGTCTGCTCGAATTGCATCTTCTAATATTTTTAGGAAGAAAATTTTGCAGT